>CM065589.1:362323173-362345011 GCA_033119425.1 Bufotes viridis | reverse complement strand
AGTGCGAATGCTGTTGCTATTTTCGTGATGGTTGCTAGGAGACAATCGGGATAGGGGACCACATCTTTATTATTTCCCTTACAACATAGTTATAAAGCAAAATAATAGCATTCTAAATACAGAATGCAAAGTAAAAAGGGTGATTGAGGGCTAAAAAAAATAATAATAATTAACCACCTCAGGACCGCCTAACGCACGGATGCGTCCGGCGGGCGGTCCTCTTTCTCTGGGTCGACGCATCGGCGCGTCATCTCACGAGACGCGAGATTTCGTGCTGATGCCGCCGCGCATGCGCACTGCGCGGCGGTAAAAAGTTCAAGAAGGAGTTGGTCATCAGCCTGCCAGCCAATGATCATCGCTGGCAGGCTGATGACTTTAAAAAAAAAACGAATCACAAGCCATCTAACCCATTATATTTATAAATATACTGTAATGTGTTAAATGGCTTCTGTGCTCTCTGCTGGGTCCTTTTCGTCTGTTGTACCCAGGAGAGAGCACATGTGACTGTAAGTACACCAAGCACTACATACTTAGCCCCAGATCACCCCCCATCACCCCAATTAACCCCTTGATCACCCCTTTCAATCACCTGTCAATCACTAGTGAAAGGGAAAAAAGTGATCACTGTAAACTGTTACTTTTTTTTTTCACTAGTTTTGACTGTTAGGTTTAGTTTAGGCCCCTTTGGTAGGTAGTTAGCTTCCGTTAGCGCCCAGCCCACCGCACCGCAGTTGACGATTCGCTGATTAGCGTAGCGCTAATCAGCATTTGTACTTTTATAGTATCTGTAAGTGATCAGAACTGATCACAGTCAGATCTATAATAGTATTAGTGTCACCTTAGTTCGCCCCCCACCCAAAACGCAGTGTTTGCCCGATCAGGCCTGAACGGTCGCCCACACGTCCGTTCACCCACGCCCACCCCGCCGCAGTGGCAAAATATTTATTTTTTTATCACTGCACAATCACTTCACAAGCGCTGTGGCGATAAAAAAAAATCAGTTTTGATCTTTTTTATCAATCGCAGCGGCTTCCTGTACTTCGCTAGCTTCCCATTTGTAAGACAAGCTTGCTCTTTTTCTTGGGTAGTCTCAGGGAATACCCCCTAAATTTAGTTGTCCAAATGTCAAATAAGGGGTTTTGCTCTGAACAGGCCTACAGGATTCTGACCCAGTCGGATGAGGAATCGGAACCCTCATCTGACGAATCTAGCGGGTCAGAATATGAACCTGTAGAAAGCAGTGGCAGTCTGACCCAAAGTTCCGACGAGGAGGTTGAGGTCCCTGATACCACCAGGCGTACCCGGCCCCGTGTCGCTAGACCACAGGTTGCGCAGGATCCGTTTCAAGGACAGCAGAGTGGGGTTGGCGCTGCCGGATTACGTGGTGAGGCATACACCAGCAGCGCAGCCCATCCTGGACCTACTACCAGCACCGCCGTGAGAACATGGTGAAGTGGCGAGCACCAGAAGGGCAGTTGAAGCTGGTACGGTGGCACGTGCAATAGTTCCCCGTCGCAGCCACCGCGCAGACAGGCCCGTAGAGCCCCTAGAATCGCTGAGGTGCTGGCAAACCCTGATTGGCAGCCCCCAACTTCAGCCGCACCATTAGTTCCCCTTTCACCGCCCAGTCAGGAGTTCGGGTGGAGACAGCTCAGATCGGATCGGCACTGGGGTTTTTTGAGCTGTTCTTCACTGCGGAGCTCTTTGACCTAGTCGTGGCAGAAACAAATTGGTATGCCACTCAATTTATAAACGCCAACCCGGGAAGCTCTTATGCCCAGTCTTTCCGGTGGAAACCAGTCCAAGTTTCCGAATTTAAAACTTTTCTGGGCCTTCTCCTCAACATGGGCCTAACAAAAAGCATGAATTGCGGTCATATTGGTCCACGAACCCAATTCATCACATGCCCATGTACTCTGCTGCCATGTCCAGGACACGATTTGAGACCATCCTGCATTTCCTTCACTTTAGCGACAACACCACCTCCACATCTGCGTAGATGAGTCCCTGATATATTTTACCGGGCGCCTTGGCTTCAAATAGTACATCCCAAGCAAGCGCGCCCGGTATGGGGTCAAATTGTATAAGCTCTGTGAAAGGGCCACAGGCTATACACACAAATTTCGGATCTATGAGGGAAAAGATCAGACCCTGGAGCCGGTCGGTTGCCCTGACTACCTTGGGAGCAGTGGGAAAATAGTCTGGGACTTGGTGTCACCCTTATTCGGCAAGGGGTACCATCTTTATGTGGACAATTTTTACACAAGTGTGCCCCTCTTCAGGCATTTGTTCCTAGAACAGATTGGCTGCTGTGGCACTGCGCGACCTAGTCGCCGGGGCTTTCCCCAACGGCTCATTACCACCTGTCTTGCAAGGGGGAGAGGGCTGCCTTGTGTAACGAAGAACTGCTCGCGGTGAAATGGAGAGACAAGCGTGACGTTTACATGCTCTCCTCCATTCACACAGACACGACCATCCAAATTGAACAGGCAACCAGTGTCATTGAAAAGCCCCTCTCGGTCCACGACTATAATTTGCTCATGGGAGGGGTGGACTTCAATGACCAGATGTTGGCCCCATATTTGCTTTCCCGCAGGACCAGACGCTGGTATAAGAAGGTGTCTGTATATCTAATTCAATTGGCTATATATAATAGTTTTGTTCTCTACAGTAAGGCTGGGAGAACAGGATCCTTCCTCAAATTTCAGGAAGAGATCATCGAGAACCTCCTGTATCCAGGAGGTTCCGATGCCCCAACCACCAGTGTAGTGAGCCGTCTACAGGAGCGACATTTCCCCAATGTCGTTGCTGGTACCTCAAACCAACCGCCACCCTGAAAAAGATGTCGTGTCTGTAGCAGGAGTGGAATAAGGCATGACACCTGCTATTTCTGTCCTGACTGTCCTGACCACCCTGCCCTATGCCTAGGTGAGTGTTTCCGGAAGTACCACACTCAGGTACACTTAGGGACGTAGGGATTGCAGGACACAGGTAGTTTTTACCCTCAGAATCTAGGGTCTCTCAGGATACTAGGTTTTGAGAGACCCTAACACATAGGGGTGCTGGTGTGCTACAGCAGAAATGTGAAACGGTAGAAACCTCTCCTTTCACTTGGGATAAAGTGCATAATGTACTTCGCACCATCTCTGTGTGATTTACACTTTACACATTGTCCCATGGGAAAGGAGAGGTTTCTGCTAGGAAAATAAAGAGTGAAATGGTAAAAAAAAAATTAAACAGGTAGCAAGAAAAAAAATCTGTTAGTTCAGGTTTTAAAAGTTTTATGATGTTCAGGTTTATAAAAAAGTTTTATGTTCAGGTTTTATAAAGTTTGTAACGTTCAAGTTTATGAGCCTGCTGCCTGTATTTTCTTCTCTCCCCTAAACAGCCTTTATTTTCCAGGTAGACCAACGGACCAACCGATGAAAACGCTGCAGCACTGATGTGCATTCTGAGAGAAGCATTGCGCTGCTGTCAGAAGACACGTGAAGTCAGTGTATGCGGCGCTGCAAGACGAGATTTCTCCTCTGCAGTACAGGTACGTTTGCCCAGGCATATGAGCTGAGGAGAGGTGTAGGAGTTCATATGCTTTGGCAAACACTTTGTATCAAAAATCTGGCAAAGATGTCTTCCTCCACAACGATTGATTGATCGATGTGAATGGAGAAATCACGTTTGCCAGGACATAGGAGCTGAAGTGGGTATGGATGTTGGGGTGGAGGCCCCATGTGCTGGCAATCGCCAGGCCTCTCTCTTTTTTCTTGCATATTTTTTGGCAGAGATTTTTTCATCCACATCGATCGATGCGAATGAAGAAATCTGTGCCGTGCATTTTTTCTTTCAGCCCAGAGGCTGAACGGAAAAAAAAAAAATCTCATTACCCATATGCTCAATATAAGGAGAATAGCAGAAACTCCTAATGCTGGCCATACATATAATGATTGCGGAGACCCTCAAATGCCAGAGCAGTACAAAAACCTCACGTGACCCCATTTTGGAAAGAAGACACCCCAAGGTATTCGCCGAGGGGCATATTGAGTCCATGAAAGATTGAACTTTTTGTCACAAGTTAGCGGAAAGGGAGACTTTGTGAGAAAAAACAAAAAAAATCTAATTCCGCTAACTTGTGCCAAAAAAAAAATCTTCTATTAACTCGCCATGCCTCTCACAGAATACCTTGGGGTGTCTTCTTTCTAAAATGGGGTCACATTTGGGGTATTTTTACTGCCCTGGCATTTTAGGGGCCCTAAAGAGTGAGAAGAAAAATGCGGAAAAATGCCCTCCTAAAAGGTACTCATTGGAATTTTCGCTCCTTTGCGCATCTTGGCTGCAAAAAAGTGTCACACATGTGGTATCGCCGTACTCAGGAGAAGTAGGGCAATGTGTTTTGGGGTGTATTTTTACATATACCCATGCTGGGTGTGAAAAATATCTCACTAAATTGACAACTTTGTATAAAAAAAATGCAAAAAGTTGTCATTTACAGAGATATTTTTCACACACAGTATGGGAATATGTAAAAATACACACCAAACACATTGCCCTACTTCTCCTGAGTACGGCGATACCACATGTGTGCCACTTTTTTGCATCCAAGATGCGCAAAGGGGCCCTAAATCCAATGAGTACCTTTAGGATTTCACAGGGCAATTTTACGCATTTGGATTCCAGACTTCTTCTCACGCTTTAGGGGCCCCTAAAATGCCAGGGCAGTATAAATACCCCACAAGTGACCCCATTTTAGAAAGTAGACACCCCAAGGTATTCCGTTAGGGGTATGGTGAGTTCATGTAAAATTTTATTTTTTGTCACAAGTTAGTGGAATATGAGACTTTGTAAAAAAAAACCTTCCATTTCCGCTAACTTGTGACAAAAATAAAAACTTCCATGAACTCACTATGCCCATCAGTGAATACCTTAGGTGTCTACTTTCCGGAATGGGGTCACTGTGTGGTATTTTTACTGTCCTGGCATTTTAGAGGCCCCTAAAGCGTGAGAAGTAGTTTGGAATCCAAATGCGTAAAATTTCCTGTGAAATCCTAAAGGTACTCATTGGTTTTAGGGCCCTTTGCGCATCTTGGCTGCAAAAAGTGGCACACATGTGGTATTGCCGTACTCAGGAGAAGTAGGAAATGTGTTTAGGGTGTATTTTTACATATACCCATGCTGGGTGAGAGAAATATCTCTGTAAATTGACAACTTTGTATAAAAAATGGAAAAAGTTGTCATTTACAGAGATATTTCTCTCACCCAGCATGGGTATATGTAAAAATACACCCCAAAACACATTGCCCTACTTCTCCTGAGTACAGTGATACCACATGTGTGTCACTTTTTGCAGCCAAGATGTGCAAAGGGGCCCTAAATCCAATGAGTACCTTTAGGATTTTACAGGGCATTTTATGCATTTGGATTTTCACGCTTTAGGGGCCCTAAAATGCCAGGCAGTATAAATACCTACAGATGACTCCATTTCGGAGTAGACACCCTAAGGTAATCGCTGATGGGCATAGTGAGTTCATGGAAGTTTTATTTTTGTCACAAGTAAGCGGAAAATGAAATTTTTGAAAAAAATCTATTTCCGCTAACTTGTGACAAAAATAAAACTTCCATGAACTCACTATGCCCCTCAGTGAATACCTTAGGGTGTCTAATTTCCGAAATGGGGTCATTTATGGGGTGTTTCTACTGTCTGGGCATTGTAGTACGTCAGGAAACAGAACAGGTGCTCAGAAAGTCAAAGTGTGGAAATTCACTTTTTGTACCATAGTTTGTAAACACTATAACTTTTACCCAAACCAATACATATACACTTTTGCATTATTTTTTTATCAAAGACATGTAGAACAATAAGTTTAGAGAAAAATTATAGAGAAATGTAGCTTTATTTGGCAAATTTTTCAACAGAAAGTGAAAAATGTTATTTTTTTGCAAAATTTCGTCAAAAAAGTAAAATATAAAAAAGTAAAAATGTCAGCAGCAATGAAATACCACCAAATGAAAGCTCTATTAGTGAGAAGAAAAGGAGGTAAAATTCATTTGGGTGGTAAGTTGTATGGCCGAGCAATAAACGGTGAAAGTAGTGTAGTGCAGAATTGTAAAAAGTGGCCTGGTCATTAAGGGTGTTTAAGCTAGGGGGCTGAGGTGGTTAACTCACCACCTCCAATTGATCGCGTAGCTGCCGGTCTCCTGTTCTGTCTTCAGCTGGGGGGGTAAGGACCTTCCGTGATGTCACTAGGTCACATGGTCCAATCACATGCTTCCATCACCTGATCACAGTGATGAAGTTTGGCTTCGGGTCTGGGTACCAAACATGCCGATTTTTCTCACGTGCGTGCAAAACGCATTACAACAGTTTGCACACACACGGAAAAATTGCACATTTTCCCGCAACGCTCTCGCCTCTTATCCGGGCGTCAAACATGACGCCCGTGTGAAAGAGGCCTAAGGGAAATCTAAAAATGCACAAGCATTTTTATTTTTTTGCCGCTGGCATTTTTGTTAATTAGGTGGTGTTTTTTTAGTTTTTTTTCTTCAAAACACTGCATTTGGCATTTTGACATCTCCTTTTTGATAATGTGGGGAGTCGCTCTGGTAGATAGCGGTGCGGGTGCAGTACAGAGGCAAAAGGGAGTCCAGAAAGTGCAGTAACCAGTGTTTTATTCACACTTGCACAAAACAAACAGTAAACAGTCTCTTAGTGTTAATTCACACACAGCAGAAAAACGTGATGCAAAACAAAAACAGTCCAATGCAGGTTACAATCACCTGGGAGGTTTTAGGTGCAGGTTCGCACCTGGCTGTCAGCCCAGCCGCAGGACAATCCACCTCCGGCTTTCAGGCCGTCTGCACTCCTCCTTGCTTGGGCTCTTGCTTCCAGCCCAGAGAACTCCACATAGCACAGAATGGATCAGAACTCCCAAACGCAAATGATTCCACAGCCTAACAGCAGCTCCAGGACAATCACACCCTCAGCTGCTGAGGAGGCTGCCTTTTAAAGGTCCGGATAAAGTCCGGCCTGGACCGTGGGGAGTAGGCACCCACCCAACTCTTTGCCTACTCCCAGTAAGAGCCGGCCCGGATTGGCTTTGCAGCCAAACTAACTAACAATGTCAAGCAGCACTAGCTGCTGCTGACACATAAAAACCCAGCTCTCACCTCACCGAGGCCAGGAACCTCGGTGACACGTACCTGCCATCGACAACGGTACCTTGCACCTTACCACATACCCATCCCCCTTTGTTCCAACCCTGAGGGGTGAACACATGTGAGGCAGTGGACGCGGGACAGGGCATCTGCGTTACCCTGCAAGCGGCCTGCCCTGTGTTCTATCGAAAACTTGAAATTCTGCAGAGACAAGAACCATCTGGTGACCCGAGCATTCCTGTCTTTCGCCTGGCACATCCACTTTAGAGGGAATGGTCGGTCACCAGACGGAACTTTCTCCCTAGCAGATAATAGCGGAGAGACTCTAGTGCCCACTTGATGGCCAGGCACTCTCTCTCCACTATACTGTACCTGGTCTCGGCTGGGGTGAGTTTGCGACTCAGGAAAACCACGGGATGCTCCTCCCCATTGATTTCCTGAGAGAGTACAGCCCCGAGGCCCACTTCAGAGGCATCGGTCTGTACCACAAATTCTCTCTTGAAGTCGGGCGTCACCAAAACCGGGGACCCACACAGGGCCGACTTCAGAGCAGAGAAAGCCTCCTCCGCCTTCTCACTCCAGCTAACCTTCCCAGACTTTCGCCCCTTCAACAGGTCTGTCAACGGCGCTGCTATTGTGGCAAAGTGGGGCACAAATCGCATGTAGTACCCTACAATTCCCAGGAAGGACTTTACCTGCCTGGTGGTGACCGGTCGGGGCCAGTTACGAATGGCCTCTACCTTAGTTACCTGCGGCTTGATGACTCCGCGCCCAATAACATATCCCAGATATTTGGTCTCTTCCAACCCAATCGCACACTTCTTTGGATTGGCGGTTAGACCAGCTTTCCTCAGGGCATCTACTACCGCCTGCACTTTGGGCAAATGGCTTTCCCAGTCGGTGCTGTGGATGATTACATCATCTAAGTAGGCCGAGGCGCACCGACGATGAGGTCGCAGCACAATATCCATTAACCTTTGGAAGGTGGCGGGGCGCCATGCAGGCCAAAGGGTAATACCTTGTAATGATACAGGCCCTGCGGGTAACAAAGCGTTTTTTCCTTGGCCGACTCCGTTAAGGGTACCTGCCAGTACCCTTTAGTGAGGTCGAGCACAGAAAAATAACGGGCTTGCCCTAAATTCTCAACAAGCTCGTCTACCCGGGGCATGGGATACGCATCAAACTTGGACACTTCATTTAACTTGCGAAAATCGTTGCAGAACCGCAACGTCCCATCCGGCTTGGGTATTAGGACTATGGGACTGGCCCACTCACTTTTCGACTCCTCAATGACATCGAGCTTCAACATTAATTGCACTTCGTCCATGATGGCCCGTCGCCGAGCCTCGGGTACCCGGTATGGTTTTAACCGGATTTTGGCCTGAGGCTCAGTGACGATGTCATGTTGGATGAGAGACGTGCGGCCAGGGAGGTCCGAGAACACATCCGTGTTCCGACTGATGAACTCCCTGACTTCCTGAACTTGTTTGGAAGACAGGCTGTCTGCAATTTTTACCGTGGCTACCGCTTCGCAGGCCTCGAACTGTGGGGCTGGACCCTTGTCACCTAGAAGCCCTGGCCGGGGGCTGTTGTCGTCGGCCGTGTCCCTGTCTTTCCACGGCTTCAGTAAATTCACGTGGTACACCTGCTCCGGCTTGCGCCGCCCGGCTGGTGTACTTTGTAATTTACTTCCCCTACCTTCTCGATTACCTCATAGGGGCCCTGCCACCTAGCTAGGAACTTGCTGTCAAGGGTGGGCACCAGAACCAAAACCCGATCTCCCGGGTTGAAGTCCCGTACCCGAGCCTGACGATTATACACCCTACTCTGGGCTTGTTGCGCTGCCTCCATATGCTCCCGGACCAGCGGCAACACCCTTTCCATCCGTTCCTGCATCTGGGTGACATACTCAATGACACTTTTGTGGGGGACAGGCTGTTGTTCCCACGCTTCCTTGGCGATATCCAACAGGCCCCGAGGGTGTCTGCCATAAAGCAGTTCGAAGGGCGAGAACCCAGTAGAGGCCTGGGGCACCTCTCGCACTGCGAACATGAGATAGGGCAGAAGCAGATCCCAGTCCTTCCCATCTCTAGACACCACCCTTTTTAACATATTTTTTAGAGTTTGGTTAAACCTCTCGACAAGACCGTCTGTTTGCGGATGGTACACGGACGTCCGTAACTGCTTTATACGCAACAATTTACACAGTTCCCTCATAACTTTGGACATAAAAGGGGTCCCTTGGTCGGTCAGAATCTCTTTTGGCAGGCCCATACGGGAAAACATTTCCATTAACTCTTTGGCAATGAGCTTAGCCGAGGTATGTCGCAGAGGCACCGCCTCTGGATATCGAGTCGCATAGTCCAGAATCACCAGGATATGTTGGTGACCCCTAGCAGACTTCGGTACGGGTCCGACCAGATCCATGGCAATACGCTCGAATGGGACCTCAATTATTGGGAGAGGGACCAGGGGACTTCTGTAATGCGGCTGGGGGCTATTTACCTGACAGGTCGGACAGGATTTACAATATTCTTCTACCTCCTTAAACACACCAGGCCAATAAAACCGCTGCAGTATGCGGTCCTGGGTTTTCTGCCACCCCAAGTGTCCCCAAGAACATGTTGGTGGGCAAGCTCCATAACAAGCTTGCGATATGCGGTGGGCACCACCAACTGTTCAACTGGCTCACCTCGGAGTTGGTTCACCCGATACAACATATCCTGAAGAACAATAAATCGCGGAAACATTAATTCAGCCCCAGGTTTCTGGGGTTTACCATCAATCATTACAACACTTTCCCAGGCCCTGGTTAGGGTTTGGTCCCGTGTTGTGCGGTCCCAAAATTTTCCCGGAGACATTGAGGTCTGCCAACTCAGGTCCCGGTGGCAAGTCCTCCGTGTCTCCCACCATTACCCTCAGTGGGGTTGTCTCCCCTCTACCGCTGGAGCAGTGGTCACCCCTACCGCTGGGCCTTCAGACTCGGGCTCCCAGGGTTCTGGCCTTCCAGTGGTATCAGGCCACTCTACTAGGGTTACCCCTGTCTCGGGTCCATCAGACACTTTTATTGCCGGCCACAGTGCCGGGAAACCTGGGAAGTCCCTCCCAAGTATCAGTTCATGTGGGAGTTTGGTAGCAACAGCCACCTCGTGGGTCCACTTACCAGCCGCTGTGGACAAAGTCACTAGTGCAGTGGGGTAGTCTTTTAAGTCTCCGTGGATGCACAGGACCCCAATTTTACGGCCGGTATACTCCGCAGGCCGTACTAGGGCAGCTCTTACCAGGGAGACTAGACTCCCGGAGTCCAGCAGGGCCACCGCCAGGGAATCTCCCACCTCTACTTGACACAGGTGGTTTTTATCCTGCACCTCACGGGTGCCAGTTGCGCACAGCTTCCGTGCATACAGGGAGTGGCGACCCCGTAGTTCACAACCATCGGCTCACCCCGATGCGGACAGTCGGCCCTGATGTGGCCTGGCTCCTGACACCTCCAGCATACCACGGGAGGCGGATCCGCAGGGGTACATTCCGTGCAGGCCTCTCTGTCGCCGGACGTCGGAACTGGGGTGGAGGCCTCCGGGGTTTGACTGACCCCTTCCCAGCAAGACTCCCCTGCAGGTTTCTGGTGGCCTCGTAATGCTCCACCAGGTCGACCATCTCCAGGGCACATACCGGAGACGCCTGGCCGACCCAGTGCTGGAGGGGATAAGGCAGGGCCCTCCAAAAGATGTCGGCCAGCAGACGGTCCAGCATAGCAGCCGGACTTAGAACATCAGGCTGCAGCCACTTTTGCAGCCTGTGCAGCAGATCGTAGTACTGCGGCCTAGCGGGTTCAGTCGTTTTAAAGTCCCACTGGTGGACTCTTTGAGCGCGGACCAGCACGTTCACCCCCAGTCTGGCCAGGATCTCTCCTTTCATGGTGTCATAATCGGCCGCTTGGTCGTCTGCCAAGTCGAAAAACACCTGCTGGGGTCCGGAAGCCAGGAACGGAGCGACCACCTCAGCCTACTGGTCACGGGGCAGCTTCTCCCTCACAGCCACTTTTTCGAAGACTGCCAGGTAGGTCTCAGCATCATCCTCGGGGGTCATCTTGGGAATCGCTGCACGGACCGCTTTCCGGGCATCATGGGCACGGTGAGAGGCTCCAGACGCTTGCAAAGCCATTACCTGTTGCAACAGCAGCTGGTTTGTCTCCTGCTGCTGCTTGTTGGCCTCCCGCTGCTGGAAATTGGCCTCCACGAGAGCCTTTACAACTGCCTCCATCTTGTCAGGGTTCACGTGTTGAAACTTTGCTGGCTTGACATATGACATTCACTTGTGCTCAGCAAAACAGAGGCAAAAGGGAGTCCAGAAAGTGCAGTAACCAGTGTTTTATTCACACTTGCACAAAACAAACAGTAAACAGTCTCTTAGAGTTAATTCACACACAGCAGAAAAACGTGATGCAAAACAAAAACAGTCCACTGCAGGTTACAATCACCTGGGAGGTTTTAGGTGCAGGTTCGCACCTGGCTGTCAGCCCAGCCGCAGGACAATCCACCTCCGGCTTTCAGGCCCTCTGCACTCCTCCTTGCTTGGGCTCTTGCTTCCAGCACAGAGAACTCCACATAGCACAGAATGGATCAGAACTCCCAAACGCAAATGATTCCACAGCCTAACAGCAGCTCCAGGACAATCACACCCTCAGCTGCTGAGGAGGCTGCCTTTTAAAGGTCCGGATAAAGTCCGGCCTGGACCGTGGGGAGTAGGCACCCACCCAACTCTTTGCCTACTCCCAGTAAGAGCCGTCCCGGATCGGGTTTGCAGCCAAACTAACTAACAATGTCAAGCAGCACTAGCTGCTGCTGACACATAAAAACCCGGCTCTCACCTCACCGAGGCCAGGAACCTCGGTGACACGTACCTGCCATCGACAACGGTACCTTGCACCTTACCACAATATATAAATAATATATTTAAAAAAGTCATATAGTTTAGTAAAAAAGGAACTCTAAAAATGCCTCAAAAACCATATGCGGTATGGAAAAATATGCGGTTTAAATGGCATTTTTTTAATGAACAAAATAAGCAGCCTTTTTGGTGTTTATTACTAGTTTAGCATTTCTGGTGTTTTTTTTTTATTTCAGCAGAGTATGGGAATTATTAAATGCAGTACATTTGTGTATTTTTAGTGTGTGTTTACTTCACTTGAGTTTTTGGATTATTAGTGGTTTTTAAATTGTGACATGCTCTGTGTGTAGAATTTTTGGCTCATTTTATGGCGTTTTTACCTCACAGACATCACCTGTTTTTATTGGCCTCTTGCAAGTGTCAATGTGTGTTTGCATTTATGGAATTTCCATGGGTCTTTTCATACTAATATACAGAGGTAGAGGCATCAGAAAGGAGATTCTTTTTGTATGCCTTCAAATAAACACCATACAAGATGCATGCATTAAAACCTATTTGTTAAAATACACCCCCCCAAAAAAGCTGTAAAAACGCCATTAAAAAGCCACACTTTAAAAAATAAAATAAAATTACAAAAAAGTTGCAAGCCAAAAAACTTCAAGCCAAAAAAAAAAGTGTGGCAGCATCTTGGGGTCCCCTACACACAAATTTGCTTGCATTTTTTCCATATAGAAAGCATTTTTATATGCCTTTTTCAGTGTTTTTTCCCCCAAAACTAATGTTTGGATGGCATTTTTTTCAGGCATAATTTTGGGTAGTAGCAGGAACTGCTATGTGGCCAGAAGTAGTAGTAGTAGTGGTAGTGGGCCGCAGTGGTTCCTGGCTTTGGAAAAGCGCAACATTATCGTTGAGGAGAATGATTAAAGTCTTACTCCTCCTGTCTGTCACAGCAGGATACTTTGGAGGTGATTTCTAAGGCCTCATGCACACAACAGTATTTTGCGGACCATTTACTGGCCGTTTTTTTAGTTCAGTATACTGACAGTATACTGAACAATTCAATTCAATGGGACCGCAAAAAATACTTAGGTGTCTCCGCATGCCTTACGTTTTTCCGTTTTTCAGTTTTGTTTAAATATAGAACATGTCCTATTCTTGTCTGCAAATCACGTTCAGTGGTTCCATTCAAGTCAATGGGTCCACAAAAAAAACGGAAAGCATACGGAAAGGCATCCATATGTCTTCCGTATCCGTTCCGTTTTTGCTGAAAATTTTAAGACCAGCTCAATTTTTATTATGGAATTACTGTATACTGTATATACGAGAAAAAACAGGCAGACACCATAAATCAGTGGTTTCAGCTGTGGCTGGCCAAGTATTCATAGTGTCCGCAAAAACATATATTTTGTTCTGGGGTGAAATTCAATTGCCAAAATAGCAATACCCTGAATCTGGTGTCCCAGCTGTTGCAGGCCAAGTTTCATAGTGTCCGCAAAAACATATATTTTGTTCTGGGGTGAAATTCAATTGCCAAAATAGCAATACCATAAATCAGTGGTTTCAGCTGTGGCTGGCCAAGATTCATAGTGTCATAAAAACATATATTTTGTTCTGGGGTGAAATTCAATTGCCAAAATAGCAATACCCTGAATCTGGTGTCCCAGCTGTTGCAGGCCAAGTTTCATAGTGTCCATAAAAACATATATTTTGTTCTGGGGTGAAATTCAATTGCCAAAATAGCAATACCCTGAATCTGGTGTCCCAGCTGTTGCAGGCCAAGATTCATAGTGTCATAAAAACATATATTTTGTTCTGGGGTGAAATTCAATTGCCAAAATAGCAATACCCTGAATCTGGTGTCCCAGCTGTTGCAGGCCAAGATTTCATAGTGTCCACCAAAACATATATTTTGTTCTGGGGTGAAATTCAATTGCCAAAATAGCAATACCATAAATCAGTGGTTTCCAGCTGTGGCTGGCCAAGTATTCAATAGTGTCCGTCAAAACATATATTTTGTTCTGGGGTGAAATTCAATTGCCAAAATAGCAATACCCTGAATCTGGTGTCCCAGCCTGTTGCAGGCCAAGAGTTTCATAGTGTCCGCCAAAACATATATTTTGTTCTGGGGTGAAATTCAATTGCCAAAATAGCAATACCACACAATCTGGTGTTCCAGCTGTTGCGGGCCTAGTTTAAATCTGTCCATAACAGGGATATATTTTGTTCTGGGGTGAGAAATTCAATTGCCAAAATGGCAATAACCCTGAATCTGGTGGTCCCAGCTGTGGCAGGCCAAGTTTCATAGTGTCCGCAGAAGCATATATTTTGTTCTGGGGTGAGAAATTCAATTGCCAAAATAGCATGCCATAAATCAGTGGTTTCAGCTGTGGCTGGCCAAGTTTCATAGTGTCCTGCAAAGGACATATAGTGCATCTGCGGTGAAAATCGATTGCCAAAATAGCAATACCCTGAAATCCAGTGCTGTTTCCACCTGTAGCAGGCAAGAAATATAATCGTGTCGTAACAGCATATTTTGTTCTGGGGTGAGAAATTCAAATTGCCAAAATAGCAATACCCTGAATTCTGAGTGTCCCAGCACTGGCTGTCGAGACTAGTTTAAATCGTGTCGTAACAGCGTATATTTTTGTTCTGGGGTGAAGTCAATTGCCAAATAGTGATGTCGCGAACATAAAATTTTCTGTTCGCGAACAGCGAGCGTGAACTTCCGCAAATGTTCGCGAGCGGGCGAACAGGCGAACCGCCATAGACTTCAATTGGCAGGCGAATTTTAAAACCCACAGGGACTCTTTCTGGCCACAATAGTGATGGAAAAGTTGTTTCAAGGGTCTAACACCTGGACTGTGGCATGCCGGAGGGGATCTATGGCAAAACTCCCATGGAAAATTACGTAGTGGGCGCAGAGTCGGGTTTTAATCCATAAAGGGCATAAATCAACTAACATTCCTAAATTGTTTGGAATAACGTGCTTTAAAACATCCAGTGTGTGTATACGATCAGGTATGATGTTGTATCGATCAGGTAGTGTAAGGGTTACGCCCGCTTCACAGACATTGACAGACCAAACTCCCCTTTTAATGCACGCAAACAGCAAACAGTTCATTTGCACAACCGCAAACTCCCCATTTGCACAAGGTTGGATACCAAGCTAGCCACGTCCGGTGATGTCATTGAAGGTTTCTTCCTCCACCCAGCCACGTACAACACCAAGGGTCCCGAAGGTGAATTGAATTGATTTTTCGAACGGGAGATGGTTAAAAAACGCTGGCTCCCTCCACTTTGTTTTAATCCACGGTCACTGCGTCTGCGCCGTGCAATTTACTGTCACACCCGATATGAGTGGTATTTTCTGTAGTACTATTCTCATCAGTTTAATCCCTCTAACGTCCCCAATCTGGGGCCATTTATTGAATAGATTTTTCGAACAGGGAGATGGTTAAAAAAACGCTGGCTCCCTCCACTCTGTTTTAAACCACGGTCACTGCGTCTGCGCCGTGCAATTTACTGTCACACCCGATATGAGTGGTATTTTCTGTAGTACTATTCTCATCAGTTTAATCCCTCTAACGTCCCCAATCTGGGGGCCATTTATTGAATAGATTTTTGAGCAGGGAGATGGTTAAAAAACGCTGGCTCCCTCCCACTCTGTTTTAATCCCACGGTCACTGCGTCTGCGCCCGTGCAATTTACTGTCACACCCGATATGAGTGGTATTTTCTGTAGTACTATTCTCATCAGTTTAATCCCTCTAACGTCCCCAATCTGGGGGCCATTTATTGAATAGATTTTTCGAACGGGAGATGGTTAAAAAACGCTGGCTCCCTCCACTCTGTTTTAATCCCACGGTCACTGCGTCTGCGCCCGTGCAATTTACTGTCACCCGATATGAGTGGTATTTTCTGTAGTACTATTCTCATCAGTTTAATCCCTGTTACGTCCCATATCAGGGATTGCCTTTTGTGAAAAAAAATTTAGGCCGGGTACCTTCGACTGCCTTCACAGTGACAGACCAAACTCTCATACACCAAACTGAATTGATTTCAGGAACCGGGAGATGGAAAAAGCAGCTTGGTCGGTCCTCTTACTCCCAAATTGGGGCACTGCGCGTGCACAGAGCAATGTGCTGTGACACCCTATATGAGTGGTGTCTTAACTAGTACTATTCCTATCAGTTTAATCCTGTTACGTACCCTATCCGGGGACGTCTGTCAATTGATTAACCATTGTCGAATTAGCGAACCATTACGACATCATGAAATAATTTAGTTCTGAGCTCTGTACTTGCTTTGTATTGGAATTGATGGGGATTTTTAATTGTCTGCATTATTTCTAATAAACTATTAAGAGACTTTATTATGATTTTTATTTTATGTATTAAAAACCCATACAACATAAAAAAAAAGGTAAATTAATGTTTTTCTATGAAATATTATCCAGCCGTCCGATCGCTTTTGGTCTGACCATAATGAAGCAACGGCCTTATCATCTGGGGTGTGGCAACATTGCCAACACACTCATAGAGGTGATGATTGCTTCATTGTGATACGCAAGCCCCTTCACCACAACAAGGTAACGATCACGAAGGGGAATTGACACTTGTATGTGCCTTTTTTTTGGTTTGTTTTGCAGCCACAGTGCTGCACCATAGGACAGAAAATTAGGCATGTACACATGCCTGAAAAATAATGGCATTGTTGCAGCCGCTATTGTAGCAGCGGCCGGAAAAATTGATGTTTTCCAGGCAGAAAAGTGACTAAAACATTGCGGCTTGAACCCTAGTTGGTGGTGGAGAATTCACGAAAGTCATCCGGTATGCAGACATTAAATACAGCAGCGTGGGGACCATTTTGAGGCCAAGGCATGTAATCAGGCCTTTTGTTAGTCAAACGTATCCCCACTGTCAGTCCCTTCGGGATCCATGCCTCATTCATCTTTATGAAGGTGAGGTAATCAACACTTTTGACCGAGGCGACTTCTCTTGTCAGTGACAATGCCTCCTGCTGCACCAACAGCACCTAATGAACTGATCGATCTACAGCTGTGAATGATTGAACTTCTGCTAGTTACTTGCTCACTGGTTTTTAGGCTGCACAGAGCGTTTTCTGTCACTTATTTTCTGGGGTGATCGGCGGCCATTTTGTGACTTGTGGTGCACCAGAACAAGCTGCCACCAAGTCCATCAATCCCATCAATACTAGTTTTTTTTTGCTATATCCTACATCAGGGGCTTAGCTGTGCTAATTGTCACCCCTAGAAACTCAGGATAGCAATTTCTATATTTTATTAAGGGTTAAATACAATTGCCCAAATACCAATCCCCTAAATCTGGTGTTCCAGCTTTGGCTAGACAAGTATAATACTGTCTGCTGTCTGGCAAAGGATAGATTATTTTCTGGGGTGAAATTCAATTGCCAAAATAGCAATACCATAAATCAGTGGTTTCAGCTGTGGCTGGCAAAGTATAATAGTGTCCGCCAAAACATATATTTTGTTCTGGGGTGAAATTCAATTGCCAAAATAGCAATACCCTGAATCTGGTGTCCCAGCTGTTGCAGGCCAAGTTTCATAGTGTCCGCCAAAACATATATTTTGTTCTGGGGTGAAATTCAATTGCCAAAATAGCAATACCATGAATCTGGTGTTCCAGCTGTTGCAGGCCAAGTTTCATAGTGTCCGCCAAAACATATATTTTGTTCTGGGGTGAAATTCAATTGCCAAAATAGCAATACCCTGAATCTAGTAGTCTCAGCTGTTGCAGGCCAAGATTCATAGTGTCCGCCAAAACATATATTTTGTTCTGGGGTGAAATTCAATTGCCAAAATAGCAATACCCTGAATCTGGTGTCCCAGCTGTTGCAGGCCAAGATTTCATAGTGTCCGCAAAAACATATATTTTGTTCTGGGGTGAAATTCAATTGCCAAAATAGCAATACCATAAATCAGTGGTTTCAGCTGTGGCTGGCCAAGATTCATAGTGTCCGCCAAAACATATATTTTGTTCTGGGGTGAAATTCAATTGCCAAAATAGCAATACCCTGAATCTGGTGTTCCAGCTGTTGCAGGCCAAGATTCATAGTGTCCATCAAAACATATATTTTGTTCTGGGGTGAAATTCAATTGCCAAAATAGCAATACCCTAAATCTAGTGTCCCAGCTGTTGCAGGCCAAGATATCATAGTGTCCGCAAAAACATATATTTTGTTCTGGGGTGAAATTCAGTGCCAAAATAGCAATACCCTGAATCTAGTGGTCCCAGCTGTTGCAGGCCAAGTTTCATAGTGTCCGCAAAAACATATATTTTGTTCTGGGGTGAAATTCAATTGCCAAAATAGCAATACCATAAATCTAGTGGTTCCAGCTGTGGCTGGCCAAGTATTCATAGTGTCCGCCAAAACATATATTTTGTTCTGGGGTGAAATTCAATTGCCAAAATAGCAATACCTGAATCTGGTGTCCCAGCTGTTGCAGGCCAAGATTCATAGTGTCCATCAAAACATATTTTGTTCTGGGGTGAAATTCAATTGCCAAAATAGCAATACCATAAATCAGTGGTTTCCAGCTGTGGCTGGCCAAGTTTCATAGTGTCCGCAAAAACATATATTTTGTTCTGGGGTGAAATTCAATTGCCAAAATAGCAATACCATAAATCTAGTGTCTCAGCTGTGGCTGGCCAAGTATTCATAGTGTCCGCCAAAACATATATTTTGTTCTGGGGTGAAATTCAATTGCCAAAATAGCAATACCATTAATCAGTGGTTTCAGCTGTGGCTGGCCAAGTTTCATAGTGTCCGCCAAAACATATATTTTGTTCTGGGGTGAAATTCAATTGCCAAAATAGCAATACCATAAATCAGTGGTGTTCCAGCTGTTGCTGGCCAAGTTTCATAGTGTCCGCCAAAACATATATTTTGTTCTGGGGTGAAATTCAATTGCCAAAATAGCAATACCCTGAATCTGGTGTTCCAGCTGTTGCGGGCCAAGATTCATAATTGTCCGTAACAACATATATTTTGTTCTGGGGTGAAGTTCAATTGCCAAATAGTGATGTCGCGAACATAAAAATTTTCTGTTCGCGAACGGCGTAACGCGAACTTCGCGAAATGTTCGCGAGCAGGCTGAACCGGGCGAACCGCCATAGACTTCAATAGGCAGGCGAATTTTAAAACCCACAGGGACTCTTTCTGGCCACAATAGTGATGGGAAAGTTGTTTCAAGGGGTCTAACACCTGGACTGCTGGCATGCGGAGGGATCTATGGTAAAACTCCCATGGAAAATTACGTAGTGGACGCAGAGTCGGGTTTAATCCATAAAGGGCATAAATCAACTAACATTCCTAAATTGTTTGGAATAACATGCTTTAAAACATCCAGTGTGTGTATACGATCAGGTATGATGTTGTATCGTCAGGGTTATTGGGTTGTATCAATAAGGGTTACGCCCGCTTCATAGACATTGACAGACCAAACTCCTTTTAATGCACCGCAAACAGCAAAACAGTTCATTTGCACAACCGCAAACTCCCCATTTGCACAAGGTTGGATACCAAGCTAGCCACGTCCCAGTGATGTCATTGAAGGTTTCTTCCTCCACCCAGCCACGTACAACACCAAGGGTCCCCGAAGGTGAATTGAATTGATTTTTCGAACGGGAGATGGTTAAAAAAACGCTGGCTCCCTCCCGCTTTGTTTTTATCCACGGTCACTACGTCTCGCCGTGCAATTTACTGTCACACCCGATATGAGTGGTATTTTCGTAGTACTATTCTCATCAGTTTAATCCCTCTAACGTCCCCAATCTGGGGCCATTTATTGAATTGATTTTGTCGAATGGGGAGATGGTTAAAAAAAAGCGCTGGCTCCCTCCCCTTGTGTTTTATCCACGGTCACTGCGTCGCGCCGTGCAATTTACTGTCACACCCGATATGAGTGGTATTTTCTGTAGTACTATTCTCATCAGTTTAATCCCTCTAACGTCCCAATCTGAGGCCATTTGATTGAATAGACTTTTCGAACGGGGAGATGGTTAAAAACGCTGGCTCCCTCCCCTTTGTTTTTATCCACGGTCACTACGCGCTGCGCCGGGTGAATTTACTGTCACACCCGATATGAGTGGCATTTTCTGTAGTACTATTCTCATCAGTTTAATCCTCTAACGTCCCCAATCTGGGGGCCATCTATTAGAATTGATTTTTCGAACGGGGAGATGGTTAAAAACGCTGGCTCCCTCCCCTTGTTTTTATCCACGGTGACTGCGCCTGCGCCGTGCAATTTACTGTCACACCCGATATGAGTGGTATTTTCTGTAGTACTATTCTCATCAGTTTAATCCCTGTTACATCCCATATCAGGGATTGCCTTTTGTGAAAAAATTTAGGCCGGGTACCTTCGACTGCCTTCACAGTGACAGACCAAACTCTCATACACCAAACTGAATTGATTTCAGGAACCGGGAGATGGAAAAAGCAGCTTGGTCGGTCCTCTTACTCCCAAATTGGGGCACTGCGCTGCACAGAGCACTGTGCTGTGACACCCTATATGAGTGGTGTCTTAACTAGTACTATTCCTATCAGTTTAATCCCTGTTACGTACTCCTATCCGGGACGTCTGTCGAATTGATTAACCATTGTCGAATTAGCGAACCATTACGACATCATGAAATAATTTAGTTCTGAGCTCTGTACTTGCTTTGTATTGGAATTGATGGGGATTTTTTTAATTGTCTGCATTATTTCTAATAAACTATTAAGAGACTTTATTATGATTTTTTATTTTATGTATTAAAACCCATACAACATAAAAAAAAAAAAAGGTAAATTAATGTTTTTTCTATGAAATATTATCCAGCCGTCCGATCGCTTTTTGGTCTGACCATAATGAAGCAACGGCCTTATCATCTGGGGTGTGGCAACATTGCCAACACACTCATAGAGGTGATGATTGCTTCATTGTGATACGCAAGCCCCTTCACCACAACAAGGTAACGATCACTAAGGGGAATTGACACTTGTATGTGCCTTTTTTTTTGGTTTGTTTTGCAGCCACAGTGCTGCACCATAGGACAGAAAAATTAGGCATGTACACATGCCTGAAAAATAATGGCATTGTTGCAGCCGCTATTGTAGCAGCGGCCGGAAAATTGATGTTTTCCAGGCAGAAAAGTGACTAAAACATTGCGGCTTGAACCCTAGTTGGTGGTGGAGAATTCACGAAAGTCATCCGGTATGCAGACATTAAATACAGCAGCGTGGGGACCATTTTGAGGCCAAGGCATGTAATCAGGCCTTTTGTTAGTCAAACGTATCCCCCACTGTCAGTCCCTTCGGGATCCATGCCTCATTCATCTTTATGAAGGTGAGGTAATCAACACTTTTTGACCGAGGCGACTTCTCTTGTCAGTGACAATGCCTCCTGCTGCACTGAAGGTCCTTTCTGACAGGACACTTGAAGCAGGGCAGGCCAGAAGTTCTATCGCAAACTGGGATAGCTCAGGCCACAGGTCAAGCCTGCACACCCAGTAGTGAAGGGGTTCATTGCTCCTCAGAGTGTCGATATCTGCTGTTAAGGCGAGGTAGTCTGCTACCTGTCGGTCGAGTCGTTCTCTAAGGCTGGATCCCGAAGGGCTGTGGCGATGAGTAGGACTGAAAAAGCTCTGCATGTCCTCCATCAACAACACATCTGTAAATCGTCCAGTCCTTGCCGCCGTGGTAGGAGGAGTGATTACACTCACCTCTTCCCCTGTTAGATTCCCGTTGTGCTGTGACATCCCCTTATAAGCTGTGTAAAG